>CANIUD010000459.1:0-35000 GCA_947470075.1 Closterium sp. Yama58-4
ATGCGCTGATGCTGATGCTGATGCGCTGATGCTGATGCGCTGATGCTGATGCGCTGATGCGATGCGGCTGCGCTGATTGCTGATGCACTGATGCTGATGCTGATGCTGATGCTGATGCTGATGGTGCTAATGCTGATGCTGATGCTGATGCTGACGCTGATGCTGATGCTGATGCTGATGCTGATGCTGATGCGCTGATGCTGATGCTGATGCGCTGATGCGCTGATGCTGATGCTGATGCGCTGATGCTGCTTGCTGATGCTGATGCTGATGTGCTGATGCTGATGCTGATGCGCTGATGCTGATGCTGATGCTGATGCGCTGATGCTGATGCTGATGCTGATGCTGATGCTGATGCGCTGATGCTGATGCTGATGCTGATGCGCTGATGCTGATGCTGATGCTGATGCGCTGATGCTGATGCTGATGCTGATGATGCTGATGCTGATGCGCTGATGCTGATGCGCTGATGCTGATGCGCTGATGCTGATGCTGATGCTGATGCTGATGCGCTGATGCTGATGCGCTGATGCTGATGCTGATGCTGATGCTGATGCGCTGATGCTGATGCTGATGCGCTGATGCTGATGCTGATGCTGATGCGCTGATGCTGATGCGGATGCGTGATTGCTGATGCGCTGATGCTGATGCTGATGCTGATGCTAATGCTGATGCTGATGCTGATGCTGCTGATGCTGATGCTGATGCTGCTGATGCTGATTGCTCATGTGCTGATGCTGATGCGCTGATGCTGATGCGCTGATGCTGATGCTGATGCGCTGATGCTGATGCTGATGCGCTGATGCTGATGCGCTGATGCTGATTGCGGATGCGCTGATGCTGATGCACTGATGCTGATGCTGATGCTGATGCTGATGGTGCTAATGCTGATGCTGATGCTGATGCTGACGCTGATGCTGATGCTGATGCTGATCCTGATGCTGATGCTGATGCTGATGCTGATGCGCTGATGCTGATGCTGATGCTGATGCTGATGCTGATGCGCTGATGCTGATGCTGATGCTGATGCGCTGATGCTGATGCTGATGCTGATGCGCTGATGCTGATGCGCTGATGCTGATGCTGATGCTGATGCTCATGCTGATGCTGATGCTGATGCTGATGATGCTGATGCTGATGCGCTGATGCTGATGCTGATGCTGATGCGCTGATGCTGATGCTGATGCGCTGATGCTGATGCGCTGATGCTGATGCTGATGCGCTGATGCTGATGCTGATGCGCTGATGCTGATGCGCTGATGCTGATGCGGATGCACTGATGCTGATGCTGATGCTGATGCTGATGGTGCTAATGCTGATGCTGATGCTGATGCTGACGCTGATGCTGATGCTGATGCTGATGCGCTGATGCTGATGCTGATGCTGATGCTGATGCTGATGCGCTGATGCTGATGCTGATGCTGATGTGCTGATGCTGATGCTGATGCTGATGCGCTGATGCTGATGCGCTGATGCTGATGCTGATGCGCTGATGCTGATGCTGATGCGCTGATGCTGATGCTGATGCTGATGCGCTGATGCTGATGCTGATGCGCTGATGCTGATGCTGATGCGCTGATGCTGATGCGCTGATGCTGATGCTGATGCGCTGATGCTGATGCTGATGCGCTGATGCTGATGCGCTGATGCTGATGCGCTGATGCGCTGATGCTGATGCACTGATGCTGATGCTGATGCTGATGCTGATGGTGCTAATGCTGATGCTGATGCTGATGCTGACGCTGATGCTGATGCTGATGCTGATGCTGATGCTGATGCGCTGATGCTGATGCTGATGCTGATGCTGATGCTGATGCGCTGATGCTGATGCTGATGCGCTGATGCGCTGATGCTGATGCACTGATGCTGATGCTGATGCTGATGCGCTGATGCTGATGCTGATGCTGATGCTGATGTGCTGATGCTGATGCTGATGCGCTGATGCTGATGCTGATGCTGATGCGCTGATGCTGATGCGCTGATGCTGATGCTGATGCTGATGCTGATGCGCTGATGCTGATGCTGATGCTGATGCGCTGATGCTGATGCTGATGCTGATGCGCTGATGCTGATGCTGATGCTGATGCGCTGATGCTGATGCTGATGCTGATGCGCTGATGCTGATGCGCTGATGCTGATGCGCTGATGCTGATGCGCTGATGCTGATGCTGATGCGCTGATGCTGATGCGCTGATGCTGATGCGCTGATGCTGATGCGCTGATGCTGATGCTGATGCGCTGATGCTGATGCGCTGATGCTGATGCTGATGCTGATGCGCTGATGCTGATGCTGATGCGCTGATGCTGATGCGCTGATGCTGATGCTGATGCTGATGCTGATGCTGATGCTGATGCTGCTGGTGCTGAGGTGATGCACACATAACAGGCCCACACCTGGTAGAGGAAGAGCATCGTTGAGTTGTCGGAACGAGTGGCCTGGGCGAACGCCGAAAGGGCAGCAGGCGCCTCCCCTTGAGACCAGGTTGCTGATGCTGATGATGCAGAGCTGGATGCAGAGCTGCTAGTCGTGCCGGCAGCAGTGCTGGTTGCCCTGCCTGCCATGCCACCCCACCACATGGCAGACCTCCCCCACTGCTCACCACCACCATCCCCATCAGTATCACTACCACCACCATCCCCATAAACATCAACATCGCTTCCCTCGCTGTCTGTGTCACTGCCGCTGCTCTCCCCGCTGCTGCCACCGCCAGAGGCAAAGCCCAAGGGAGAGGCGGCTAATCTCCCCGCTGCTGAGGGCGATGGTGCATGAGCGGGCCGTGCGGCACTGCCTCTCTCTCTTTGCCTGCCGCCGCCTTCCCTGGGCTGTGCTGCGTCCCACTCCCTCACACCCATCGCTCCCATTGCTTCCTCTCTTCCTAGGCTCTGCCACCCCTGCTCGTCCCAAGAGCCTGTTCCTGCCAAACCAGTGCTGCTGCTGCCGCTGCTGCTGCCACCGACAGAGATACCACCACCACTGTTGTTGCCGCCTCTGCCGGTGCTAACAGCATCGCCATCCACCCACACCTCCCCATGCTGACCCATCTCCCGTACCTCCACCTGCGGTGCCTTGCCTGTGAGGTGGGCATTGATGAGCGCACAGGGGGAGGGAAGGGGAGAAGGGGGAGGTTATGAGCGCTGGCAGCGGTGGCAGCATCGCCATCCACCCACACCTCCCCATGCTGCCCCATCTCCCGTAGCTCCACCTGCGGTGCCTTGCCTGTGAGTGAGGTACCCCATGGGGGAGGGGCAGTGGCGAGCGCACAGAGGGAGAGAGTGACGATGGAAGTGAGCGGACGTAGAGAGGGAGAGGTTGGGAGAAGGGAGCGCATGTGGTCCAGCGGACACGAGAATGGAAGGGAGCGCATGTGGTCCAGCGGACACGAGAATGGAAGGGAGCGCATGTGGTCCAGCGGACACGAGAATGGAAGGGAGCGCATGTGGTCCAGCGGACACGAGAATGGAAGGGAGCGCATGTGGTCCAGCGGACACGAGAATGGAAGGGAGCGCATGTGGTCCAGCGGACACGAGAATGGAAGGGAGCGCATGTGGTCCAGCGGACACGAGAATGGAAGGGAGCGCATGTGGTCCAGCGGACACGAGAATGGAAGGGAGCGCATGTGGTCCAGCGGACACGAGAATGGAAGGGAGCGCATGTGGTCCAGCGGACACGAGAATGGAAGGGAGCGCATGTGGTCCAGCGGACACGAGAATGGAAGGGAGCGCATGTGGTCCAGCGGACACGAGAATGGAAGGGAGCGCATGTGGTCCAGCGGACACGAGAATGGAAGGGAGCGCATGTGGTCCAGCGGACACGAGAATGGAAGGGAGCGCATGTGGTCCAGCGGACACGAGAATGGAAGGGAGCGCATGTGGTCCAGCGGACACGAGAATGGAAGGGAGCGCATGTGGTCCAGCGGACACGAGAATGGAAGGGAGCGCATGTGGTCCAGCGGACACGAGAATGCATCTCCACTGCCGCTTGGAACACCTTATGTGACTTTACAGACAAGGATGAATCACCTGAGAGCAGAGCATCAACGGTGGCAGCCAAGATGCGATGCACGGTCCAGCGGCCGAGTCCTAGACCCTTCCATGCGGTCCAGCATTACCAATAAAAAAAATAGGTCCATAGGCGCAGGCACGCGGGTGCATCTCCACTGCAGCTTGGAACAACCTCTGAAACGTCTTGTCTCTAGAAGGAAGAATCACCTGAGAGCAGCGCGTCAACAGTGGCAGCAAGGTTGCGGTGCACGGTCCACCGCCCGCGGGAGTGCATCTCCACTGCTGCTTGGAACACGGGCGGGCCTCCCCTCTCCATCACACTCTTCTGCACTCCCCTCCTCCTCGCCTCCTCGTCGCCCAGCGTCACTGTCTGCATGTGGGAAAGAGGTAGGGGAGGGGGGAGGAGTGTGGGTGAGAGTGAGAGAAGGACCTCTGCTGCTCTACCTGCACCCTTCTCCACCCACCCGCACGCCCCCTGTCAGCGAGTGCAGGTGCCGGTTCTCCACAGTGCTGTTTTTGACACTGTGCTTAAAAATTCTGTCACCCAATTACACCCCTCTGCACCCACCTGCACGCCTCCTGCCAGTGTGTGGGTTCTTGACAAGGTTCTCCACCGACCGTCCATGTGTTGTGGTGACGCCCCGCTTTGCTATCGTGGCTGCTGCTGCTCCTCCCCATCCCCACCTGTACCCCTCTGCACCGCCATCTATATCACTCCCTCTGCACCCACCTGCACCCCTGTGCACCTACCTGCACGCCTCCTGCCAGCGTGTGCAGGTGCGGGTTCTTGACGAGATTCTCCACAGAGCGACCGTGCGCCGTGGCGATGAGCTGCACGCCCCGCTGCGCTATCGTGGCCGCTGCTGCCGCCTCCAGCTCCGACCCGATCTCATCGATTATCACCACCTGCGGCATGTGGTTCTCCACCGCCTCTATCATCACCTGGTGTACGGGGGTGCAGGGGAAGACGGGGTGGGGTGGGAGGCAAAAGTTGGAGGGATGTGGCAACACAAGTGATTCACTGCACAGACACTATCCCAGCTCCGGCCTGATATCTCAAAAAATCACCACCTGCGGCATGTGATTCTCCACCGCCTCTATCATCACCTGGTGCATCGTGGGGGTTAGGGGGAAAGGGGGGGGGGGGGGGGGGGGGGGGTAGACGCAGAGAGAAAAGAGCCGAGCATGTGGCACATGGTTCTCCACTGACTCTGCTGCTGCTGCCATACACACTCAGGTGCCAGGTGCTGCCGCCCAGCCCAACCAGTGCTCCCAAGGATGCTCACCTGGTGCTGCAGCTCCACATGTGGCACTTGCATACGCCGCGCCGAGCCGATGGCGGCATGCGCGATGTCCCCGTCACCCGCGATCTCATTGCTCGTATCCACCACCACCACCCTCCTCATGCACTCGTCCGCTAAAATGCGTGCCACCTCCCTGTGTAGTATCACATCATGGGGCATGGGGGAGAGGCACGGCACACAGAGCATAGCGCTGAGCTGATGGCGGCATGGGCGGTGTCCCCGTCACCCGCGATCTCATTGCTCGTATCCACCACCACCACTCTCTGAGAGCACTCGTCCAACGGTATCCGCGCCATCTCCCTGTCGAGCAGCACCACGAGGGGCAGGGGCTGAGTGTATGGGGCGTAAAGTGAGGGGCATGGGCCATGGGGCACGGAGCATGGGGCATGGGGCATGGGGCATGGGGCATGGGGCACGGAGCATGGGGCATGGGGCATGGGGCATGGGGCACGGGCGCTCTTCCCGTACCTAATAACGGTGGTCTTCCCCACGCCCGGCGCGCCCATGAGCAGCACGCACTCGCCTTGCCCTCCGCCCCCATTCCCCCCCCTTCACTTCAACTCACCCCAAACACACCACCCCCCCCCCCTCTATCACCTGATGGCGGTGGCCTTCCCTACTCCCGGCGCGCCCATGAGTAAAACGGACTTCCCTCCCGCCACGAGGTCGCGCACCCTCTCGTCTCCGCGCTGCCCGGGCATGGGGCATGGGGCACAGGGGGGGCATGCGCGTTCTTCAAGCGCCTGTTAACCGCGCTCTCCCCCATTACCTGATGGCGGTGGTCTTCCCCACGCCCGGCGCGCCCATGAGCAGCACGGACTCGCCCCCCGCCACCAGGTCGCGCACCATCTCCGCGCTGCCCGAAATCGCGCGCCCCACGCGGCACGTCAGCCCGATGATCCTCCCCGCGCGGTTGCGGATGGCGCTGATGCGGTGCAGCGTGCGGTCTATCCCCGCGCGGTTGTCCGCGCCGAACTCTCCAACCTACGCGGAACGGAAGGGCGGAGAGAGGGAAAGGGGGGAGAGGGGGACGAGGGGAGAAGGCAGGGAGGAGAAAGGGAAAGGAGGTGGATGAGACGGAGAGTGACGACCCGCGCTAAAGAAGACGTATGCGGGTGGTGGCGAGGCGAATGGCCCCTGCAAGGAGGGTGCTTGCAACGAGAATGTGGTGAGGGAGAGCGCTAAAAGAAGGGAAGTGGGCGGAGCGCAGGAGATAATGCGGAGTGCTACCTGCGACACGCAGTATTCAATGTCGCCCGCTGTTACCACCTCGTCGCACACGAAAACGTCGCCCACGGGGAACCGTGCGACGGGCCGACGGCCGAGATCGAGAACGACCTCCACCAGCGAATGGACGGCCGGATGCCGCTGCAGAACGTCGCGAACCTTCCCCGGAAGCATCGTCAGAAGCTTCGCCAGCTCCTCCCCGAATCCCTCGGCCGGCGGAAAATGTAGAACGGCGCGCGGCGTCGGATCAGGGAGGGACGGCCGCGGGGAGAGATCTGGGCCGTCCGAATCGCTGGAAGAAGCGGCGGACGCGGA
The DNA here is from genome assembly GCA_947470075.1 of Closterium sp. Yama58-4. Taxonomy (NCBI): domain Eukaryota; kingdom Viridiplantae; phylum Streptophyta; class Zygnematophyceae; order Desmidiales; family Closteriaceae; genus Closterium; species Closterium sp. Yama58-4. Next base: position 6,849 of record CANIUD010000459.1, read on the forward strand.
GATTGCGCGGACGCGTGAGAGTGGAGGGCGGAGCGACACGAGGCAGGACACGCTAGGGGAATCGCGCGCGCCGGGTGAAAACAGGGCGGCAGTGGGAATGGGCGGCGAGCTAAAATTATACCGGAAATGGGCAGGCGCGCGACGATCGGTTATACCAAGGGAACGCGAGGCGCCATTATCCGCAGGAGGCAAGAGAGCGCTGCCGAGGAAGTCGGCGGTAATGCCGGCGCTCCACGCGGCCATGGCGGGAGAGACGGGGAGCAGTAGGGAGGCGAGGCGGGTAGGATGCCGCTGCGACTAGCAGTGGTGCACAGCGCGCGGCACGGTTGCGGTGCGTGAAGCGGGTGGCGTTCTGCAGGCGATCATGCCGTGGGGAATAGAGGCTTTCTTTTTACACTCTGTTCGCCTAGTGCCACTCAGACGAAACAGGGCACCACCGACTGAAAAAGAGGCTAGTGCCTATAAGAGTGCCACGCTCCGTGGCTGTCGTGTGGCCACGTCACATAGCGCAAGGAGCTTTTCAGAGGGGAAGACTGAAGAAACGTACTGTACATTTTGTGACGAGGGTTGTGCACGATGATTGAAACATGTAGATTCTGGCTTGTATAGGAGTCTCCCATTCTCAATGACGCGTATAAATGTCCGAGTCAACTGGTTCGCCCCGGCGCTTCCAGAAGGTGCTCCTCCTTCCAAACGCATCCTCAGGGGGCACAGATTCCAGAAGCAAATTCCGTCATTTCCCGCCAAGCGTACCAGCAGCACATCCATCTCACGCACGACCTGCATTCACCCTCTCATCACTCGCCACTTCTTGCCCTCATCACTGTCACCTCTGCTTCAGCCTTTGTCGCTCGATCTGTCATTGCCACCGCATTAGCCCGCTTGCATCTGCGATCGCATAAGTAGTCGCGCTTGCGTCGATCTTCGCGATCGCCGTGTCGGTCTTCGCAGCCGTGGTCGCAGCCATGGCGGCTCGCCGTCGAATCGTCATGTCGCCGAAGCTGCTCGCCGCGTTCGCCGTCGCGGTCCGCCTCGTCGCTCTCTCCGCCGCCATGTTTGCGCCGGACGGGTAAATCGCCGCATCGTCACCCGAATCGCGTGAGCGCATCGCTTGAACGCGCGCATCATTGGTTGAAATGAGCGGCTTGATTTCCACGCGCGAATGCGACTCCGTCTCGTTGCCGTCAGATCCACCATCGCTCTCCATCAAGCCACTCATACCTGCCATACCTGCCATACCTGCCATACCTGCCATACCTGCCATACCTGCCACACCTACCATACCTGCCATACCTGCCATACCTGCCATACCTGCCATATCCCCCCATGCGCCCGCCATGCGCCACCCACTCCCCCATGCCCCTTCCCCGCCCTCTCCCCCCGTCCCGTGTGTGGGCAGCAACGTGGTATCGCTGGACGCGGAGAGCTTCGCTACTCAAGTGCTCGCCCAACCCGCCGTCTGGCTCGTACGAACCTCTTCCCATCGCCCCTCCTCGCCTCTCCTCGCCCCTCCTCGCCCCTCCTCGCCCCTCCTCGCCCCTCGTCTCTTCTTTCCTCCTCATCCTCTTCTCTTCTCTTCTCTTCTCTTCTCTTCTCTTCTCTTCTCTTCTCTTCTCTTCTCTTCTCTTCTCTTCTCTTCTCTTCTCTTCTCTTCTCTCATCTCCATTCCACTTAGCTGCATCATGCCGGGATAGCGTTGCTTTCGGGACTCCATTGCCTCTCTGACCCTCTCCACCCCTCACGCTCCTCAATCCCGATCTCCCCACTCCCATTCCTCCCCTCTCCCGCGCTCCAACCTTAACCGCCCTTACCGCCCTTACTGCCCTCCCTCCTGCGCCAGTGTACGTGCCACCAGGTGGAGTACCATCAGGACCAGTGCGAGCCGTGCATGCAGTTCGCTCCCCCTTAACCGCACTTACCGCTCTTACTCCCCCCCTTCCGCTCTTTCCCCTCTCTCTACCGTATCTCCCCCCACCCCCTCAGGTGGAGTATCATCAGGACAAGTGCGAGCCGTGCATGCAGTTCGCGCCCGAGGTGGCCAAGGTCGCCGACTCGCTCAAAGGGCTTGTCAAGGTGCGCGTGTGGGGGGGGGGAGAGGGCAGGTGGGGCGCTTTGGGGGGAATGGTGTGGCATGCGGTGCGGGGATGTGTGGCTGATGAGAGGGCATGAGAGGTGCATAGAACTCATCAGGGGTGGGTGTCTCTCATCAGTCAAACGATTGACGTCTTTGGGTGGCACACACATGCCAGGGTTAGCCCTCCACCTCCTGCTCACTTCCTCTCCCCCCCCTCTCCATACCTGCCCCTTCCCTTCCCTTCTCTTCCCTCCTGCCATTCGATTCGCTTCCTCCTTCCCCCACTCTCCCCCACACGTTCTCTTCTCCCCGTCCCCACCCCCGCCACTGTCCCCCTCATTCACCCGGGATGCATTTTGCGTGTCTGCATGTCTGCGTGTCTGTGTCCCTCTCCGCTCAACCGTGTCAGGTGGGCGCCATCAACTGCAACAAGGCACCGGACGTGTGCATGCAAGCCCAGATCAAGGTGCGTGCTGCGCTTTCCACCCTCCTCTCCACAGATCTGTACCGTTGTGCAACGCATAAGGGCTTGCTCCTATCCCACGTGCCTGCGCATCCATGGTTCCTCCCTCACCAGCATTCCTCTATTCCACTGCATCTCTGCTCTCCGCCCGTTCTTCCTCCAGCAACCCCCCGCGCCCAGGCGCGGCACGGGCGCCCAGAGGCACGGGCGCCCAGAGGCACGGGCGCCCAGAGGCACGGGCGCCCAGAGGCACGGGCGCCCAGAGGCACGGGCGCCCAGAGGCACGGGCGCCCAGAGGCACGGGCGCCCAGAGGCACGGGCGCCCAGAGGCACGGGCGCCCAGAGGCACGGGCGCCCAGAGGCACGGGCGCCCAGAGGCACGGGCGCCCAGAGGCACGGGCGCCCAGAGGCACGGGCGCCCAGAGGCACGGGCGCCCAGAGGCACGGGCGCCCAGAGGCACGGGCGCCCAGAGGCACGGGCGCCCAGAGGCACGGGCGCCCAGAGGCACGGGCGCCCAGAGGCACGGGCGCCCAGAGGCACGGGCGCCCAGAGGCACGGGCGCCCAGAGGCACGGGCGCCCAGAGGCACGGGCGCCCAGAGGCACGGGCGCCCAGAGGCACGGGCGCCCAGAGGCACGGGCGCCCAGAGGCACGGGCGCCCAGAGGCACGGGCGCCCAGAGGCACGGGCGCCCAGAGGCACGGGCGCCCAGAGGCACGGGCGCCCAGAGGCACGGGCGCCCAGAGGCACGGGCGCCCAGAGGCACGGGCGCCCAGAGGCACGGGCGCCCAGAGGCACGGGCGCCCAGAGGCACGGGCGCCCAGAGGCACGGGCGCCCAGAGGCACGGGCGCCCAGAGGCACGGGCGCCCAGAGGCACGGGCGCCCAGAGGCACGGGCGCCCAGAGGCACGGGCGCCCAGAGGCACGGGCGCCCAGAGGCACGGGCGCCCAGAGGCACGGGCGCCCAGAGGCACGGGCGCCCAGAGGCACGGGCGCCCAGAGGCACGGGCGCCCAGAGGCACGGGCGCCCAGAGGCACGGGCGCCCAGAGGCACGGGCGCCCAGAGGCACGGGCGCCCAGAGGCACGGGCGCCCAGAGGCACGGGCGCCCAGAGGCACGGGCGCCCAGAGGCACGGGCGCCCAGAGGCACGGGCGCCCAGAGGCACGGGCGCCCAGAGGCACGGGCGCCCAGAGGCACGGGCGCCCAGAGGCACGGGCGCCCAGAGGCACGGGCGCCCAGAGGCACGGGCGCCCAGAGGCACGGGCGCCCAGAGGCACGGGCGCCCAGAGGCACGGGCGCCCAGAGGCACGGGCGCCCAGAGGCACGGGCGCCCAGAGGCACGGGCGCCCAGAGGCACGGGCGCCCAGAGGCACGGGCGCCCAGAGGCACGGGCGCCCAGAGGCACGGGCGCCCAGAGGCACGGGCGCCCAGAGGCACGGGCGCCCAGAGGCACGGGCGCCCAGAGGCACGGGCGCCCAGAGGCACGGGCGCCCAGAGGCACGGGCGCCCAGAGGCACGGGCGCCCAGAGGCACGGGCGCCCAGAGGCACGGGCGCCCAGAGGCACGGGCGCCCAGAGGCACGGGCGCCCAGAGGCACGGGCGCCAGAGGCACGGGCGCCCAGAGGCACGGGCGCCCAGAGGCACGGGCGCCCAGAGGCACGGGCGCCCAGAGGCACGGGCGCCCAGAGGCACGGGCGCCCAGAGGCACGGGCGCCCAGGCACGGGCGCCCAGAGGCACGGGCGCCCAGAGGCACGGGCGCCCAGAGGCACGGGCGCCCAGAGGCACGGGCGCCCAGAGGCACGGGCGCCCAGAGGCACGGGCGCCCAGAGGCACGGGCTCCCAGAGGCACGGGCGCCCAGAGGCACTGGCGCCCAGAGGCACGGGCGCCCAGAGGCACGGGCGCCCAGAGGCACGGGCGCCCAGAGGCACGGGCGCCCAGAGGCACGGGCGCCCAGAGGCACGGGCGCCCAGAGGCACGGGCGCCCAGAGGCACGGGCGCCCAGAGGCACGGGCGCCCAGAGGCACGGGCGCCCAGAGGCACGGGCGCCCAGAGGCACGGGCGCCAGAGGCACGGGCGCCCAGAGGCACGGGCGCCCAGAGGCACGGGCGCCCAGAGGCACGGGCGCCCAGAGGCACGGGCGCCCAGAGGCACGGGCGCCCATAGGCACGGGCGCCCAGAGGCACGGGCTCCCATAGGCACGGGCGCCCAGAGCACGGGCGCCCAGAGGCACGGGCGCCCAGATGCACGGGCGCCCAGAGGCACGGGCCCAGAGGCACGGGCGCCCAGAGGCACGGGCGCCCATAGGCACGGGCGCCCAGAGGCACGGGCGCCCAGAGGCACGGGCGCCCATAGGCACGGCGCCCAGAGGCACGGGCGCCCAGAGGCACGGGCGCCAGATTCACGGGCGCCCAGAGGCACGGGCTCCCAGATTCACGGGCTCCCATAGGCACGGGCTCCCAGAGGCACGGTCGCCCAGAGGCACGCGCCCAGAGGCACTTTCTCCCATATTCACTTTCCCAGAGGCACGGGCCATATTCACTTTCTCCCATATTCACTTCTCCCAGATTCACTTTCTCCCATATTCACTTTCTCCCATATTCACTTTCTCCCATATTCACTTTCTCCCATATTCACTTTCTCCCATATTCACTTTCTCCCATATTCACTTTCTCCCATATTCACTTTCTCCCATATTCACTTTCTCCCATATTCACTTTCTCCCATATTCACTTTCTCCCATATTCACTTTCTCCCATATTCACTTTCTCCCATATTCACTTTCTCCCATATTCACTTTCTCCCATATTCACTTTCTCCCATATTCACTTTCTCCCATATTCACTTTCTCCCATATTCACTTTCTCCCATATTCACTTTCTCCCATATTCACTTTCTCCCATATTCACTTTCTCCCATATTCACTTTCTCCCATATTCACTTTCTCCCATATTCACTTTCTCCCATATTCACTTTCTCCCATATTCACTTTCTCCCATATTCACTTTCTCCCATATTCACTTTCTCCCATATTCACTTTCTCCCATATTCACTTTCTCCCATATTCACTTTCTCCCATATTCACTTTCTCCCATATTCACTTTCTCCCATATTCACTTTCTCCCATATTCACTTTCTCCCATATTCACTTTCTCCCATATTCACTTTCTCCCATATTCACACGCCTGGTGTTCCGCCATGTTCATGCATGCCTCCCTCCCCTCACCTCTTCTCCCTCCCGCTCTCCTCTTCCCCTCTCCTCTCCCCCTCTCTCCCCCCCCCCACGTGTCAACAGGAGCTGCCAGCATTCAGGGTGAGAGCACAGCCGTGACCCACCCGCACCGAGAGGGGAGACAGGGGGGAGAGTGTGGGATAGGAAGGGATGCGTTTCTTACACACGCTGTATGATTTGCTGAAGCAGGAGGGGGCATCCCTCCTGCCCCACACTCTCCCCCTTTGGCTCTTCGTCTAGCGTGTGCAGCCTCGTGTCCTGTCTTGCATTCGCACCACCACCACTGCCTTTCTTCCCCACGACCACCACCACTAGCACCTCCCTTTGTTCTCTCGCCACTCGCTCACATACTTTTCCCCCTCGTGTCCCCTGCAGCTGTACCCATGGGAGGTGAAAGCCAACCCCTATACGCACAAGCGCTACAAGGACGCGCCGCAGGTGTTCACTGGAGACAACACCGCCAAGGCACTCGTCAGCTTCGCCACTGGTGAGTTGATCCCCGTTTCCCATGTGTTTGGAGTCTACTCGAAACACACAAAGACGTGCCTCAGGTGTTCACGGGAGACAACACTGGTAAGGCACTCGTCAGTTTCGCCACTGGTGAGCTCCTGTCCTGCAGCTACTCCCCGTTTCCTTCCCCGTGTGTTGCGAGTCGACTCGAAACACACAAGGACGTGCCTCAGGTGTTCTCTGGAGACAACACCGCCAAGGCGCTCGTAAGCTTTGCCACTGGTGAGCGCCCTTGCCTCTCCTCGCACCCTGCTTCTCCTCGCACCCTGCCTCTCCTCCTCGCACCCTGCCTCTCCTTGCACGCACCTTGCATATGCTCTCAAGTCTTACGGCCATTTTCTACTCGTACTGGCGTGCCCAGCCCACAGCATATTGATGCCGTCAACTCCTTTCATGCCACACCAACTTCAACGCCCCCATTTCCCCGTACAGATTCAGACTGCCCACCTCCCCCTCCCCCTCTCCCTGCCTCCCCACCCCCTTGTGTCCCATCCTGTCCTCTCCTCTCTCCCACCAGCCGCCCTGCCACACGACCTGGTGGCCAACATTTCATCTGGCGCCTCTGCGGATGCCTTCCTCTCCGCCAACGCCTCCCTCAACAAGGTTCCGCTCCTGCCGCCCTGCTATCCCTCCCGCCCTCTCCTTTCTTTTGTCTCCTGCCCTCCCCTTTCAGTCCTGCATCTTCTCACTCCACCTCCACTGCCTCTGCCGCACTGCTCCCGTAGCCGCACTGCTCCCGTAGCCGCACTCACAGAATATAGCCACGGGCATTTTTCAGTCAAATCAGACCTTCCATGGCAGCAGCATTAGGCACAAACCTTCTGCACCCAACAGCCCGGCCTCATGCCCCCCTGCTCCCCCACACCATCTCCCCTGAACGCCGTCTCCTGTCTCCCCTGCCCCCCGTCTCCCTCCGCTGCCCGCCAGGTGGTGCTCTTCTCCACCAAGCCCGCTGTCACGCCGCTCTTCAAGGCCCTCTCGCTGCAATTCAGGTAGGTGCGCCTTCCAGGCTCTATTTCACCGCTGTTGTTCTTCACTGTAACCTCCTCACTCCACCTCCCTCCACTGCCACCTCACCTTCCATCTCATGGCATGGCAGGAAGCGGCTGGTGTTTGCGCAGGCCAAGGCGACTGATGAGGCTCTGGCGGCCTCCTTTGGCGCTGCCTCCTTCCCCGCGCTCTTCCTCCACAAGGTGCCCTGCTCACCCCACCTCACACCACCCCTCACACCCTTCTGCTTACTCCACCTCACTGCACCGCATGCCATCTCTCCCCTCCGCACGAGACCCTTCTGCCTCACAGAGTCCCCCCCCTGCTCCCACCTCCCTTTCTCCAGCTCAACTTTCAACCTATCAACTTCTCGCCCACTCGCCCCATCGATCCCCCTACCTTGTCCCACATGACTCTCACTGACGGTTCCATCTCGTTCCTCCCCTTTGACGCTGCCCCTTTCTCCTCCCCTGTCCCTCGCCTCTGCGCCCTTCCTCATCCCCTTTCCTCCTCCAGATGGACGGCGCCAGGAAGCACTAGGAGACCTGCTTGTTGACACGACCAAAAAACGGTGCCACCTCACTGCTGATGAGCATCCCTTCTGTTTTTTTAGTCAACTCAAACCGCCCACCTGCCACTTCCACCTTTCCCTCACCAGGTGGACGGCACCAGGCAGCTTTACGAAGGCCCGCTCAAGCCCGAGCCAATCGCGGCCTTCCTCGAGCAGTTCGCCGCCCCGGCTGAGTCCACCGCTGACTCAGCGACGGCTGGCGAGGCGGAGGCTGGCGGGGCGGGGGCGGCGGGGGAGGAGAGGCAATCGCGCTGGGTACGGCAGATGTGGGGCGCGAATTTCAGCAGCCAGGTGCTGCAGCGTGAAGAAATGTGGATGGTGGCCCTCGCCTCCTCTGCTGGTGAGACATGCATGTGCTTCCTAGCTCTCTCACTCGCTCCATTTCGTGCCTCCGTCACTCCCTCACATCCCTGGCTCACGTCCTCCCATCATGCTCATTGTTGCCCCCTGTTGAGTGCGGTGCAGAGGAGTGCAGGGAGGTGAAGGAGAAGTTTGAGAAGACAGCAGAGGAGCTCGTGGGCATGGTGAGGCGGGGGCTCAAACCAACGAAACCAAAGCAGTAGTGCATATGTGTGGCGTGACATTCCCTCTCCACACCACCCACACTCCATGGTTGGCATGGTGTGATGACATGGCGCATGGCATGGTGTGATGAGATGGCGCATGGCATGGTGTGATGACATGGCGCATGGCATGGCATGGATGGTGCGCACATGCAAGGGGTATCTATGTTGTCCCACAGGCACTCACTCTCTGCTCTCCATCCTCTCCCTTCATCTGTCCTCATCCCCCTCATCCTTAACAGATCTTTGTGGCAGTGCTGGACACGCACACGGATGAAGATGCCAACAAGTACGTCCCTCACATCTCTGTACCTAGCATGCGCGTGCACTGCTTACCTGCCCTGTGCGTGTGTGCACTCGCATCTATTCCTCTGCTCGAGCACCATACTCTCCCCATCCTTGTGCCCATCCGACCATCATGAATGCTTGTTGGCAGCTGCTGCTCTTTGCCCTGCCTCCCTGCCAACTCCTGCATCTCTTCCCTTGCTCATTCCTGTTAATCCTCCTCAAAACCTCCTTCCTTCCCTCCACCCCTTCCTCCCTTTCCCCCTCCCTTCTCCCTCTCTTCCCATTTCTCCCCCTACTCCAGTCTCGCAGCCAAGTACGGGGTGAAGGAGCAGTGTGGAGAGGCGCTGCTCTTCCCCTTGGGAGATGACAAGGAGGAGAACGAGCCCGAGGTGAGCTCACATGCTATGCTCGGAATGATGGCACCGGAAGGTAACTTCTTTGACATAGGTCCAATGCGCCAAGCATACGGCCGCATTCCCACTGACATGTGTGTTAAGAGTCATCTGTGTGTATTGTCAACATGTGAGTTCCTTACCCCCCCCCATTCCTTCTCCGTATAGCCCCCTCCCCTCCTTAACCAAAACCATCCACACCAGCGCATGTCCCTGGCAGCATCCCTCAAGGCATTGACAGCAGCGGTGTATGCGCTGGCGCCCAGGCGTTGTTCTACTTTTCTACGCGCTTGTCAAGGCTCCTAGAACAATTGCCGTAATGATGGAATGGAAGTGCGGTCACACCATTTCTTATTCTCCCCCCCCCCCCACCCACTCCTGCGTCCCCCACCAGCGCATGCCCCTGGCGTCCTCCCTCAAGGCCATGACAGCAGCGGTGTATGCCCTCGCGCCTGACTCCTTTGTGCGCCACATCACTGCTGACTCGCTCGAAGTCTTCGCTCAGACCAACCCCCTGCAGCCCAAGGTGGGTGGGCGGGCAGGGCGAGGGTGTTGACAGGGTGGCGTGGGCACAGGGCGAGGGTGGGGGGGGATGGGGACAAGCGAGGTTGGCACATCTCTGCTGATTTGCTCGAGGTCTTCGCTCAGACCACCCCCCTGCAGCCCAAGGTGGGGTGGGGACAGGGTGGGTTTAGGGGCAGCGCGGGGTGGTGGTAGGGTGGGGGTGCTGTGGATGCAGTGTGGAGTGTCAACCATGCCGTACCTTTTGTGGCACACCAGCCTCCACACGTGCCAGCCGTGCCATACCGCCTTTGACACCATGCAAGTGCTGATCCTCCGTGCCTCCCCATGCCCGTCGCACCTGGCCTTGGCAGGTGTTTCTGTTCACGAATAAGAGGGAGACACCTGGCATGTACAAAGTGCTCTCCACCACCTTCCGCAAAGACGCTCTCTTCGCCCTGGTATGCGGGTATTGCTTTGCTCTTATCTCCTCTGCTGTGTGCCCCTGCTGTGTGCCCCTGCTGTGTGCCCCAGCTGTGTGCCCCTGCTGTGTGCCCCTGCTCTCCATAGCCCCTCTTTCCTCCGCCACTTGTCCATCATTCACACTGATAGCGTGCTCCTGTGCAACCATGTATGCGCGGGCATGCATGCATGCCTGGACCCACCGCTCACTGGTCGGCACCATCGTCCCTTGGCGTTGCCCCATGGTCCCTTTATGTTGCCTCACTGATGCCACCACATGTTGCATGTCCCCTGCTCATATTCCTCATGCCCCTTTACCCGTCACCCTGTTCCTTGATTACCCTCACCCCCTTCACCCCTCACCCCTCTCACCAGGTGCATGAGAGTGAGAAGAAGGTCGTTGCCCGGTTCAAGGTTGCCAAGTTCCCCCACGTGAGTACAGTGTGCATGTCAGTGCTATGCCTCTCGTTCATGTTGTGCCAAGCCCTGTGTTGCCATGCTGATGCAATACTCCACTCTCACACCTTGTATGTTGTTCCCACCGTTTTTCTTACCTTTGGAATCTCCCTATTCTCACACCCCGACCTCTCTATCCCCTCCACCCCTCTCCACCACTCTGCACCGCTGAGCAGATGTCGATAATGTTCCCGGCACCCAGTCCTGGAAGGGAGGGCGAGGTGCAGCTGACTGTGCGAGACTTTCCCGGCCCTCTCAAGTACCACACTGTGGCGCCGCAGCTCATGCAGGTATATGGTGGGGGGTTGCGTGGGGCAATTAGCCAAGTGCCAGTTATCATGGGCAATGTACGTGGTTGTGCTGGCCCGCTCAGTTACCATGCACGTGGTCTAGGGGTGTGGTGTGCTGGTCATGCAGGCAAAGTGCGTGAGGGTCGGGTAGGGCACTGCCCTTGTCCCATACCAACTGTTGAATGTCGCATGGTCATGCTGGTTTCAGTTACCATGCACGTGGTCTAGGGGTGTGGTGTGCTGGTCATGCAGGCAAAGTGCGTGAGGGTCGGGTAGGGCACTGCCCTTGTCCCATACCAACTGTTGAATGTCGCATGGTCATGCTGGTTTCAGTTACCATGCACGTGGTCTAGGGGTGTGGTGCTGCTGGTCATGCAAGTAAGTGCGTGAGGGTCAGGTAGGGCACTGCCCTTGTCCCATACCAACTGCCGAATATCACGTGGTCGTGCCGGTGCCATGTCACATCTCCACCCTTCCCCCACCCCATTCGCTCCCTTCTGTCCCAGTTGGTGGCGGCAGCACGGCAGTTTGCGGCGCCAACAGCAGAGATAGTGGCGCTGGGGGAGGGCAAGGAGGGACAGGAGGATGTCTTTCAGACAGAATGCGTCGACTCAAACCGGTGCGTTTCAGACACAATGTGTGGAGTATAATCAGCGTGTTCTAGGCTGGGCTCACCAGACCTTACATGTCATCCGAGATATGTCATTGCCACGCCATTTGCTTTGCTGCATGCCTTCGCTCCCTTGCACACTGGGACACCCTTAAATGCTGTGGCAGGCGCACTTACCACCTCTGCCCTCTCTCCCACTCCTCTCCGTCTCCTCTCTCTCTCCCTCCTCTCCTCGCCCTTGCCTCTCCCTGCTCGCAGCTTGTGTGTGATCGGTCTATTCAACACCGACTCCCCCCTCGACCAGCTCAAGCGTGTCTCCGTTAAATGATTGGTGCCTATTCACTGGCAGCCGCACTGATCACTGCATTCTCCCACTTCTCCTCCGCCGTTCCCTCTCCCCAAACCCAGCCTGTGTGTGATTGGTCTATTCAACACCCACTCCCCACTCAACCACCTCAAGTGGTTCTCCGTTGGATAACTGGTCACTAGTCTCTGGCAGGCATACTTACCACCTCTGCGCTCTCGGCCCTCTCTCCTCTCTGTCCTCTCTCCTCTCCCCACTTCCCCAGCCTGTGTGTGATTGGTCTATTCAACACCGACTCCCCTCTCGACCAGCTCAAGCGGGTGGCAGCCAAGTGGCTGAGGGGCGGCCAGTTTGTCTTCATGTGGCTGGACGCCGGGCGGCACAAGGCATTGGCATCTCGAGTGCTGCCACAGCTAGGCGTGAGCCAGCAGGACCTGCCGACAGCGGTGGTGGTGAGCCCGCGCAAGATGCGCTGCGCCGTGCTGCCAGAGGCCTTCTCCCCGCCCATCCTCGACGCCTTTCTCGACTCGCTGCTCGCCGGCCGCGTCCGCACCTTCCCTCTTGATGTGAGTGGAAGAATCTCTTTCGGCCTTAATGTGAGGAGGAGATCAGATTTATTCTTTCCAGGAAAACGGTCCTCGTCTGCTAACTTTGAACAGCCGCGGCGCTCTTTTCTCGCATTTTCCTACCCCAACTCATCCCTAGTTGTTGCCCTCTTTTCTGCTCCCTCTCCGCCTCACTGTTCCCCTCCACTCCCATCCTCCCCCAGCAACTGCCGTCATTCCTGCCGGGCCCCTCAGTGGAGTCCACTGTGTCCCTGAGGCACTCTTCTCTCAGATTCTCCTACTCCAAATCAAGTCATCGCCCTCTTCTCTGTTTCCCTCTCCGCCTCGCTGCTCCCCTCAATTCCCTCCCTCTCCGCCTCGCTGCTCCCCTCAATTCCCTCCCTCTCCCAGCGTCTGCCATCGTTCCTGCCGGGCCCCTCAGTGGAGTCCTCCCCAGCAGCAGAGGCAGCAGAGGAGCCAGCAGAGCCAGAGCCAATCGCAGAGGAGGTGCGTGCCTGCCGCTGCTGTGCTGCATATGATTTTGAAATCGTTTTGTCTTTCTTTGGTTCCATGTGCCCATCGGACCACTTTTGCACAACATCTCACACCACTCGCACCTCATTGCACCCTATGGCACCCCCACTCTCCCTTAACCTCCCTCCTCTGCGTGTCCCGTCTTTCTCACGCCCCCACTTTCGCCTGTCACCGCGTGTCATCACTCGTGCGCGCTGTGCCTTGCACACAACCCAGGAGTTTGATCTGGCGGACATCATGAGCGAGCAGGTGGAGGACGCCGATGCAGTCGCCTCCAAGGAGGACAAGATTCTACAGGTCAGACAATAGTGGCCCTGTTTTGCATGTCACCTCATGGCATCACGCGTGCACGTTGCAGCGTCCACACGGGACAGGTGGAGGATGCCGATGCAGTTGCCTCCAAGGAGGACAAGATTCTGCAGGTCAGCAATTTGGTGGTGGCCCTGGTAGTTCAGTGCATGTCATCCCTGTCAGGTCAGCGCATGTTGTCCTGACCCCTGTTACGCAACTAGTGCCATTGATGCTTAGCACATTGCCATTGCAGCTTAGCACATTGCTATGGCAGGTCAGCACGTAGCCATTGCACCGATTCCTTTCATCAGGCGTTACTCTCTTCTCTCTCACCAACGTCCTCCCTCACTCACCCCCGTCCTTGCCCATTCCCCACCCTCGTTCTCTCCAGGCTGACAAGGAGGCAGAGGAGGAAGCTGCCAGGAAGGCAGCAGAGGCGGAGGCAGCAAAGAAGGCATCGAAGAAGAAAAAGAAGAAGAGCAAGGCCAAGAAGAGCAAAGCCGTGGACTCAGACGTCAGGGATGAGCTGTAGCTGTGCTACAGATGGGCTGTAGCTAGGCTGTAACTCTGCTCCGTACTCTGCATTGAGTATCTGGACAGTTGCAAACGCGCTGTCTGTTTTCTCAGATAGCAGCCGTATATCTAAATTTCAGCGAAGCCTGCAAACGTGCAAACAGTCTGCTTCACACTCTGCATTGAGCAGCTGTACATTTAGTTTTCAGCAGACCCTGTTGACCTGGCATTTTGTAATGCGAAGTGGTGTCCATAATGACCATGGGAAACATATTGCAAATTCACAATTCCAGGCGAAGCCTTAACACCAATTTGCGTTTAGACTGTAACGAGGTTGCTCATCAACCCAATCCAAGTGCAGCCTTTCTCCACATCGAGCGTCAGAAGCACGCTTGTTTGCATCTCGCCTCTGCCAGCCATTACAATTGATTCGAACAGGTCCCTCAATTTCCTTAGGCGCCTTAGCGTTTAGACTGTAACAGGTCCCTTATTACAAAACTCGTAGTGACTAGCACCGGACACGTAACGACGCTGCAATGTACACGCAGCGATCCGTTGTTTCTGTGCGATCGTACGAGTAGTAAACGTGGTTGCGCAGCGTGAGAGTCTGGAGCCCGCGTGCGGGCGGCCATGGGAGTGCAGGGCCTGTGGGAGCTGCTGGCGCCGGTGGGCCGACGCGTGTCCGTGGAGGCCCTTGCCAACAAGACTGTAGCTGTCGGTACGTTCTGTCTCGAGCGGATTCGTGCGTTGGTAGGATTGCGGGAGCGGTTCGTTCCTCTCGAGCGTGGTACTGTGTGGTCGGATTGCGCAGTACGGCTGTGTTGCAGATTTCCATCGTCTCATCGTGCTTCACGCGCGTTGAATCTGCTCTTGCGCTTATCGGTTTGTGGCTAGAAAGACGGATATCCGCATAGTTGCTTGCGTCATCTCTCAAGATTCGGTTCAAAGGTACATGCATTCGCATTGCTCGTGACTCCACGCGAACATGTACTGATTTGCGATATTCCTGATTACGATTCGTTGCGAGATTCCAATTTCAGATTCTCCCAACCCAGCCTTTTCCTCCGTTCCGCGTCGCTTGCTGCCGAAGGCTCAGTCGCCTCTTCTAACCATGCGCCTCACCCCCCGCGCCTTCCCCCCCTCATTCCCCCCCGCGGAACATGGTCAGACGCGAGCATATGGCTGGTGCAGTTCCTCAAGGCGATGCGCGACGAGCGCGGGGAGCTGCTGCCGGGCGCGCACCTGCTGGGCTTCCTGCGGCGCGTGTGCAAGCTGCTGTTCCTGCGCATCCGCCCGCTCATCGTCTTCGACGGCGCCACGCCCGCGCTCAAGCGCCGCACCGTCCTTGCGCGCCGCCGCCAGCGCGAGAACGCGCAGATCAACCTGCGCAGGACGGCGGAGAAGCTGCTTCTCAACCAGGTGCGCGCTGCCAGGGGGGAGGTGGGGAAGGGGAAGGGGGTCGCAGATGACCTTGGAGACAAATAAGCTTCCTTCATTGGGGTAGCGGAGGTGGTGCAGTGGTTTGCTCTAGTAAGAAGGAATCACGTTTTCGATTGTCGTGTTAACATTGTTGTTTGCATTTCCAGCACGTTTTTTCATATGTTCTCTGTATCTGCTCCATCCATTTCTCTCGGCCTTGTGGTGCTGTGTTGCTGGCAGCTGCGGCTGCGCAAGCTAGAGGAGGCAGCAAGGGAGCTGCAGCAGAGGGGCAGGGGGAAAGCGGCGGGCAGGGGGAGCGGAGGGGCGCGGGGAGGAGGCAAGGGGAAGGAGAAGGTGGACGAGGTGGTAGGCGATGGGAAGCAGGAGGGCGAGGGGCGAGGGGGAGGTGGTCAAGGAGCCGTGGCAGCAGAGAGGCAGTGCGGTGGTGCGGAGTTGAAGAGGGGTCAGGAACACGCAGATGCTCTGTACGTTCTAAGGCTCAAGCTCATACTTTCCCGTTCTTGTCCTCCTCCTTTCTCGTCTTCGTCCGGCCTGCCTTCTTGCCTCACGGCATCTCCCCTCACTTTGTCGTTCGGTTTTTCTTTCCTGTTATGCTCACCCTGTTGCTGCCAGCCTGGCAGCATCGCTGGCAGCTGAGTGGGCAGGGCAATCCGCCGGCGCCTCTGGTGCTGCCGGGGATGGGGCAGGCACCTCAAGTGATGCCGCTGCTGCTGCCGCCGCCGCTGCTGCTGCTGCTACTGCTGGTGGTGCGGGCGGTGGTGAGGTGGCCGGGGTGGCAGTGGGAATGGAGGGGGGTGATGGTGGGAGCGACGAGGACAGTGATGAGGACGACTTGACCGAAGAGGCTATGGCGCTCCTGGTATGTACGTGCCTCCTACCACATGGCGCTCCTGGTATGTACGTGCCTCCTACCACATGGGCTCCTGGTATGTACGTGCCTCCTACCACATGGCTGCGAGTATGCATTTCATGCTCATATCCCTCTTTCTATTCCTTTCCCTTCATGCATGACTTTCTGCTTGTCCGTGCTTCTGCTTGTCTCTGGTTAGAGTGGAAGAGTGGAACTTATCATTTTGTTGAAATTAACTTCCATTACCTCTCCCCTCCCTTTGCCCCACATATGCTGGTGCCTCGGCCACCAGCCGGAGGTGGCATCTGGGGGAGGCGCACCTCTGGACCCGGCAGTGCTGGCGTCGCTGCCACCCTCCCTGCAGCTGCAGCTCATGGTGCAGGTGGGTGCTGCAGCTGATAATGCGAGTGTGCGCTACAGCTGACGTTGGCCACATGTGCGCTACAGCTGATGACATGGCCTCTCTGTGTGTTCTCCCACTGTCCTAGCCGTTTCTACTTTTTGCACTCCCCTGCTGCTGCAACATGCTGCGCTGTTCTCTCCCCTCCTCCCTACCCCCTTCGTACTGCGCGTGGGCAGATGCGCGAGCAGCTGGTGGCTGAGAATCGCCATAAGTTTGAGCAAGCGGCCAAGGTGAGAGCAGGCGAGCAAGGAGGGGAAGGGGGGATAGCAGACATGGGTAGTAAGTGAAGTTGGCAAGGGATTGCTGAACATCACAGATGGTAATCGTGATGGTCTTTGTTGCTGGGGGCTGGTTTCGTGGGGAAGGTAGGTGTGAGTGAGGTGCGGGATGGTATGCATCCTCCCGCCCGTGCTGATGATCCCTTTCCTCTCCCCTTCCCCCACCCCTCTCTCCGCCACCAGGCGCCAGCAGCCTTCTCATCGCTGCAGGTGGGCGCCTATCTGCGCACGGCTGCCATGCGCCGCCAGATCGACTCCGTTCGCTCGGCCGCCGCCTCTGCCTTTGCCGCCTCTGCCCCCTCCGCTGCCCCTGCCTCCACCCTTCCCACTTCCGCGCCTGGTTCGTCCTCTGCTGGTGCTGCCGTGGCAGCAGTGGGGGCATCAGGGGGGGGAGTGACTGGCATGGGCGTGGCTGGGCGAGGAGGCGGAGGAGCAGAGGCGGAGGAAGGAGTGGGGGCGGGCAGGGGGAGTGGAGGGGGCCTGGGCGGGGGGCGGATAGCATCGGAGGCGGGCAGGGAGTTTGTGTTCACCTCCTCTGTGGGGCAGGGCGCGGGGTGAGTGGGGCAGGGCGCGGGGTGAGTGGGGCAGGGCGCGGGGTGAGTGGGGTGGGTGGATGGCCTTGGCAGTAGTACTACTGTTTCTTCCAGTGGGTGCGTGCTGTTCCTTCTTCCATCCCTCCAACCGCCGTCTTCCACACTCCTCCCCCGCCTTCCCTCTTCCACCAATACTTCTCTCTTCCCCCTCTTTGTCCTCTCGCTTCCCCTTTCCCCTCCCTCCCCTCCTCCGCCCACGTGTTCTGATCCATTCCCTCTTTGCCTGCAGTGACGCTCCCCTGGCCCGGCACCTGCCCCCACTGTCAGCAGCATTTGCACAGGGCAGGGGGGGAAGGGGGCTGCGCGGAAGGGGCAGGGGGAAGGGCGCCTGGGGGCACCGGTGGACGGGGGAACAAGCTTGGGGGGAGAGGAGGGCGGGAGGGGGAAGCGGCAAGACGAAGCAAGTGGATGGAGATAAGAACAAGGATGGGGCAGAGGACGAGTGTGAGAGGGACGCCTTGCGGGATTTTTCATGGGGAGGAGGGCGGGGGCAGGGGGGATGTGCAGGGGCTGCAGCTGCCCGCCATTCTGCAGCAGGCTGTGAGCTGGGGGAGGGGGAGAGGGAAGCTGGGGGAACAGGTTGTGGGGGGCGCTGGAGAGGCGAAGGGTGGTGTGACTGGTGGGGCCAGGGATGGGGACAGCGCGGGAGGTGACGCTAAAATTGGGGTGGAGGGGGTGGAAAGCGGGGGAGAGGCAGAGAAGGATGCGTATTTGGCACTGGTAGCAGAGGAAGGCATGGCTCAGCCGACACAGAGAGGTGGCAGTGCTGCCAGTACACATGCTGCTGCTGCCGCGGCTACTGGGGCTGCTCGTGATGCCCGTCCTCTTGGTGACACTGGCTCCGATGCTGCTGCTGGCAGCACTGGAGCAGACAATGCTGCTGACGTTGATGTCGATCCAGCAGAGGCAGCAGAGATGGATGCGGTTGGCGGAGGGGCAGAGGGGGAGGCGGCAGGAGGCGCAGCGGCGGGTGGGAGTGTGCCGACATACCGGGACGAGCAGGGCAGGGTGCGGGTGAGTCGTGTGCGAGGCATGGGCGTGCGCATGACCCGCGACCTGCAGTGGAACCTGGTGCTCATGCGCGAACGGGAGAAGGAGAGGGCGATGGGTTCGGGGAATGGGGGCGAGGAGGAGAAGGGGAGGGTTATAGGAGGAGAGATGATGAAGGGGAGTGAGGGTGGGCGGGGAAAGGGTGAAGAGCAGGAAGGAGGGGAAGAGGAAGTTGTGCAATGGGAGGATGGGGCGGTGGCTGCGGATGCTGTTGCCAGGGAACATGGGGCAGCAGATGGTGTGTGCGGGAGGGGATCAAAAGAAGCAGACAGAGGGCACGAGAAGGAGAAGGGAAGGGGGTTGGAGGAAGGTGAGGGAGGGGAAGGGGAAGAGCAGGAAGATGGAGAAGGAGGTGAGTTTGAGGATGAGCTGTTTGCCATGCTCGTGGCTGCTGGGAAGGTCAGAGTAGCAGCAGCAACGCAGAAGCACACAGCAAGCACCGCCGCACCAAGCACCGCCACACCAAGCACGGCTGGGGTTGCTGCTCCTGCCACTGCTCTCGCCCCTACCTCACCACCTGCTGCTACCTCGGCACCTGGGCATGTCAAGGGAACAGCTGAGGAGGGGGGGAAGGAGGAGGAGGAGGAGGAGGATGTGGAATGGGAGGACGGAGGAGGGGTGGAGGAGGCGGTGCAGTCAGATAAAGGAGAAGTGGAGGGAGGAGAGGGAAGAGAGGAGGGGGTTGCTGCAGAGAAGGATGTGCAGGGAAAGGGTTCTCCAGGTGATGCTGACGTGGGCATGGAAGCTAACGTCGACATGGAAGCTGACGTGGACATGGAAGCTGACGTGGAATGGGAGGAAGCACCGGTCGCAGTGCAGCAGAAGAAGCAAAGCAAGGCGCCCCCATCCCCCCAACCTGGCCCGCCCGCTGCCCCTGCCCCCACCCCTGCCTCCACCCTCGCGTCCGCCTCTGCATCTGCAGCGCTATCTGCCCCTATCCGTGCAGACGAGCAAGGCACAGGCTCTGTTGCTGACGAGCAGCGGCGTGGGAGTGCGTGGGAGGAGGAGCAGCTGGCAGAAGCCGTGAGAAAGAGCCTGGAGGATATGGGGGGAAGGAAGCAAGAGGCTCAGCAGTGTGGGGGTGCAGTTGAGTTTGGGGATGAGGTTGGGGGGAGTGAAGGAGAGGGAGAAGGGGAAGGAGAGGGTGTAGTGGAGGGAGGGGAGGGGGGAACGGATGAGGTGGAGGAGGAGAGAGCAGCATTGGAGGAGGAAGCGAGGAGGCTGCGAGAGGAGATGGAGGAGGGCCAGCGACGAGTGCAGGTGACATATGTGCCTTGCATGCACGCACCCATCTCCCAACATTGATCGTCCATCCATTCCCCATCCCACTTCCGCCACGCCACGCTCTGCGCCTGTCTGCGGCAGTACCCGTCGTGCTGCTGGTGAGTGTGCTGTCGTCTGACTTAACATTGCACGTTTGAGCATGCAGGAGGAGGAGCAGGCAGAGGAGGCCGTGGGCGAGCAAGAGGAGCAAGAGGAACAGGGTGAGGACGGGGAGCAGGGGGAGCAGGAGGGGCAGCAAATGGACGAGGGGGAGTGGGAGGAGCAGGAGGCGGCGCTGAGGAGGCAGTGGGAGGAGGAGAGTGGGCGGGTGGAGAGGGAGGGGCGGCGGCTGAGGCAGCAGAAGAGGGCGCATGAGCGCGACGCTGCTTCTGTCACCTCTGAGATGCTGGCCGACGTGCAGGTGGGAGAGCTATCACTGCAGCTACTCTCCTCCCACCAGTCTCTTGGTCATTCATTCTATCCTTTTACACTCGTGCCCCACATCAGTTCTACCCTCACTCCTCACTCCCTCCCCACTCACACCCCTCCCTGCCGTCTCCCTTCCCGCTGTTCTCTCCCCCCCTAATTCGCTCCCCCAGGAGCTGCTGCAGCAGTGCGGGGTGCCGTACATGGCGGCGCCAACAGAGGCGGAGGCGCAGTATGCATGGCTGGCGAAGCACGGCGTCTGTGATGCGCTGCTCTTCGGCGCGCCCGCTCTCTGTGTGGGGCCCCATCCCTCAGGTCTCCCTTCCCCCCTTCCCCACTAGTCCCCCCAGGAGCTGCTGCAGCAGTGCGGGGTGCCGCACATAATAGCACCTCAAGAGGCGGAGGCGCAGTGTGCATGGCTGGCGCAGCACGGCGTGGTGGACGCCGTCGTCTCAGACGACTGCGATGCGCTGCTCTTCGGCGCGCCCAACCTGTGGCGCCACCTCTTCTCGGATAAGCACTACGTGGAGGTGTATCGCGCTGAGGACGTGCGGAGGGAGCTGGGGCTTAGCACGAGGCATCTCGTGCGCATGGCCATGCTGCTGGGCTGTGACTACACCCCTGGCATCAGGTGAGGCACAAGGTGCTGTTACTACACTCGGTTATTGGGTGCAAATCACTGGAAGATGTGGAATATTGAATCTGGGGCTTTGGGACATGAGGCGGTGTCTGTTGCTGCGCACACCTCATCCTCGCTTGCATACATGTTTCTGTGCGCGTGCCTCCACACTCGCTGACCCTGTGCGCCCCTGTGCTCCTGGGTGCATGGCATGTACATCCTTTGCAGTGGCATCGGAGTGGTGAATGCCATCGAGGTGATCCACGCCTTCCCCGGTGCGCGCGGCTTACAGCGCTTCCGCCAGTGGCTGGACTCCCCCCATGCCGCCGCCCTCGCCCACCTGCTGCCTGGGGGGGCACAGGGCGGTGCTGTGGATGGGGCTGATGGGTGGGGGGATGACGATGGTTGGTGGGAAGATGAGGAGTCGGATGAGGAGGAGGAGGGGGAGGAGGGTGGGGGAGGTAGGGGGAAGGGTAACGGGAGGAAGGGCGAGGGGGTGGGAAGGGAAAGGAGTGACAAGCGTAAGGGAGAGAGGAGTGGCAAGAAGGGAGAGGATAAGGGCAAGGGGGGGTCAGAGGGGGATCGGGAGGCAAGGAGGGCGTTGGCTGAGGCACGGAGGCAAGAGTTTGAAGCGACGCATGTGAGTGTGCACCCCAGACTTGCTTCGTCACTTGTATCTTACCTCTCTTGCTTTTCGCACTGGAACAACGATTGTACCCTGTCGTGTGTATTACATGCTAATTGTATTCCCTGCCACACCACTGCCATCCCCTTCACTATACCCTTTCCCACCCCACCCAATCCCACTCGACCTTCCCTCTGGCCATGGCAGGCGGGGGTTCGGAGGCAGTGGGTGGTACCGGGCAACTTCCCCAGCGCAGCAGTGGCAGCGGCGTTCAACCGCCCCCATGTGGATCGCAGCACTGCCCCGCCCTCCTGGCACCCGCCCGACCTGCCTGCTCTGCGCCAGTGCGCCTCCCATCCCTCTCTGCCTCCCACCCTCCCCACTCCCCGCTCTCCCTCCACCTTCCCTTGCAACCTCTGTCCTGTTTGGCCATCTGTCTCTCTGTCTTGGCACTCCCCTCCATTGTGTATCATATCCCTCCTCCATTCATAACTAGCACGTTCCTGCATGCTCCTTCTCCTGCTCTTCATGTCAACCTACCTCCCTGCTCCTCCATCCGCCTGTCCTTGCATGCCACGTGGCAGGCTGTGTGTGGCGAAGCTGGGTATGGCGCCAGAGAAGGCGGATGCACTGCTGCTGCCAGTCGTCAAGGCCGCCTCCTCCCGCCAGGTACCCCCCATGCCATGCCATGCCATGCCGTGCCATGCCATGCCATGCCATGCCATGCTGCGCGCCATGCCACAATCGCTGCTTACATTCGGATATGTTTTGCCCATATGTTGCTTTTTTGAGGCGCCTCAAAAATCATTTGTTGCTCTATGAACCCCCGTTTGGATTCTCATCTCCCATCTTCCATTCCCATCCTCTCTCCCTCGCCACCAGACCCAGCAGCGGCTGGAGGCGTTCTACTCCTTCAAGCAGCGCTTTGCCAAGATCCGTTCTTTTGTACCTTCTCCCATTTCCCATCTCCAATCTATTATCTCCCATCTCCCATTTCCCCCACCCCTTCCCACACATCTCTCAGACCCAGCAGCGGCTGGAGGCGTTCTATTCATTCAAGCAGCGCTTTGCCAAGATTCTCTCTCTTGTACCATCTCCCATCTCCCTTTTCCCCCATCCCTCTCCCATCCATCCACTTCCCCCGCAAACCTCCCCAGACCCAGCAGCGGCTGGAGGCGTTCTATTCATTCAAGCAGCGCTTTGCCAAGATCCGATCGCGCCGCGTGCAGAGAGCCGTCACCGGCATCGCTGGCAGCGCTGCACAGCACCTCATGCTGCCGCCCTCAGGGGTCACTGCGCCTGAAGAGGACGATGCAGAGGAGGAGCATATCCTTCATGCCCCTGCCAACGCTGTTAGTGCTGCTGCTGCCGGTGTTTCTGCTGCTGGTGGTGCGGGCGATGGGGATGTGTCTGGTGACAGGGAGCAGGATGGTGTGGCAGCAGCAGGTGGTGGTGGTGGTGGGGCGAGTGGTGTGAGGCGTGGGAAGGCCAAGGGTGCTGCTGCTGCTGTGGGCGGGGAGAAGAAGGGACGAGCAGGGAAAGGGCGAGGGAGAGGGCGGGGTGGTGCGAGTGCGAGAGGCAGAGGAAGGGGGAGGGGAGGGGGGCGAAGGGGAGGGCGTGGGGGGAGGAGAAAAGGGGGAGATGCGGCGGAGGAGGCAGAGGGTGAGTGGGCATCCTCAGGCGAGTCAGGGGAGGAGGAGAGGCATGGCAGGGGCATGAAGGTGGGTGCAGCAGAGCAGAGCACAGATGCTGGCAGCACGCGAGGGGCTGAGGGTGGCATGGAGGGGGGTGCAGTAGGCACGGGGACAGGTGTGCCTGTGAGGGTGCAGCCAAGACGAGAGGCCAAGCGGCCACGCCTGCAGCTTGGAGACTCCCGTGCTGGCGTGGGTGCTGATGGGGTTGATGGGGTTTCCTTGAGTGACTCGGACTCGAGCAGCAGTGGGAGCGATGCCGACCTTGCTGATGCTGATGGCGACAGCGATAGTAACGATGACGTGTTTCATCCCCAGGAACACCTGCCCTCTCCTCTCACTGCGAGACCTGTGGCCCGATGCACTTCTCCCACGGGCACAGGCACAATCACACCCACACCCACACTCACTGGTGCACTCACTGCCACAGGGCAAAGCGGCCAACAGCAAGCAGGCGGGCAGGGAGGGGTGGAAGGTGTCGGTGGGGGAGAGGGAGGAGGGAAGGGGGACGCAGCAGGGCAGGCAGGTGGGAGAGGTGAGAGTGAGGGGAGCACGTGGGTGGTGCAGCGACTCTCCCATGGGGCAGAGGAGCAACAGCATGGCAGTCAGCAAGGGACCCAGCATACCTGCCCTCGCCACACCTCGGGTGGAGCCCATACGGCAGTAGCAAGCACAGGGCAGGGGGGAGCACCGTGCAGCTCCCTGCATGCGTTCATGCATGGAGGGGGGTTCTGTGTGGGGGAGGAGCAGCACGGGGAGGGGCAGGTGGCGGAGGCGGGGGGGAGGGAAAGGGAAGAGGAAGAGCAACAGCTCTTGATGGAGCGCGTCGGAGGAGTGGAAACGGAAGAGATAAGGGGCGTTGTGGCAAGTAATGAGGTCACAGGTGCTTGGGGTGTTTGCAGAGAGATAGGAGAGAAGATGGTGGGCGGAACGGAAGGGGAGGATGGGGAGAGAGAGGGCGAGGGGGCTGGTGGTGGGATGGTTGTCGTACCCACAGCACACAGCGACCACACTCTCGCACTCACCTCCTTGAAGCAAGCCCCTCGTTCCCCTTGCGGACCGGAACCTCAACCACTTGCATTGGGCCCTCTGCTGCCCGCCCCCTTGCGCCGCAAGAAGCCCCGAGTGCGCTGAAGCTAGAGTTCTTGGCGTGCTCAAGAATGGGGCACTTGGGAAAATGCGCCGGCAATGTGCTTGCATTATTGTAAATAGATGTATCCTGCTGTAAAGAAGGTAAAATTATACAATTCGCTATAAGATTTACGTTTTGTCCTCACCATAGGTTTCTGCAGTGACTTGGGCCGACACTGCCTGCCTTCACAACATCCCCAATTCGACCTCACACATTCGCACGCTCGTTACACTTCAGCGCAATCCAGCGACCACCAGCCACGTGTCGCCTCGCCGCCGCGCCACGCCTCCAAGGCGCACGCCATGGCCCAACCGCTCTCTCTTTGCCGCCCAACCCTGATGTTCGCGGCGCCCGCGTCGCTATCCCCGTCACTATCGGCGCGCTGTGCGCGCGTGCCACGCGGTGCGGGCGTGAGCCGACTTTCCGC
Source organism: Closterium sp. Yama58-4 (assembly GCA_947470075.1). Classification (NCBI taxonomy): domain Eukaryota; kingdom Viridiplantae; phylum Streptophyta; class Zygnematophyceae; order Desmidiales; family Closteriaceae; genus Closterium; species Closterium sp. Yama58-4. The sequence continues at coordinate 31,234 of CANIUD010000459.1, forward strand.
CGTGAGAGCGCCTTCAGCGGTGGCGGCGCGGCGGCGCGTCATTGTCACTGGTACGTCCGTAGGTAAGGCGCGGATGAACAGCGACACGCTCCTGTAGATTGCGCGTTCGCATGGGTTGCCCGCTCGCGCCAGTAGGTTGCGTGCGTCTGCCTTCATGTGCATTGTGCATGCTGACCATGCAAGCACGCGAGCGTGCCTGTGGGAGTGCGGGCGGGCGTGCCTGTGGGAGTGCGGGCGGGCGTGCCTTCCTTCCGCCTGCAACCGCTACTCACTCGTTGCTCTGCGTTGGTTGCCTACACCGTGCCGTGCTCCTGCGCTGCCCCTGCCAAACCAACCACTCCCGTTGCCCTCCCGCGCGCCAGCCTCCGCGGGTGCGCGCGCGGAAGACGCGGGCGCGGAGGCGGCGGAGATAGAGGCGGCGGTGGCGGTGCTGGCGGAGGCGGCGCGCAGCAAGCAGGTGAAGGGCGAGGAGGTGTTCGCGGCGCTGCGGCGGCTGGAGACGCGCAAGGTGGGCGCGGAGGAGAGCAAGGCGTGGCTGGCGGCGCTGGGAGGGGCGGCATCGCCTGGACACATGTGGCAGCTCGTGTTCACCGCTGGTAGCGGCGAGGTGCGTGCACGGGGCTGTGGGAGCGTGCGTGCGTGGATGGATGGTGATGTCATGGTGTGGTGTGGTGTGTTGCATGCCATGCTCACATGCCATGTGCCCTCTCTCCCACTCCTCATGCCATGTGCCCTCTCTCCCACTCCTCATGCCATGTGGCCCATCGTGTGCCCCATGTGTACTCCTGCCCACGCCCCATGCCCCCATGCCCCCATGCACCCAGGTGCGCAAGGCGGCCAAGGGCGGGGAGGGCACGGGGTCATACTTCCCCATCGCCGCCATCCAACGCTTCGATGCCACTGTGAGTTACCCCCCCGCCCGCCCTCCTGCTGCTACCACGCTCGCTCATTATTTCACTCACCTGTCACTGCTGCATGCTGCTGTGACCCACCATTCGTCCTCGCCACTAACATTGCTCTTGTCCGCTTGTCATCGTCTCAGTTCATTTCTCCCCCATTGTGCGGCGAGGTGAGGTGCGTTCAGCTGGTAGCGGCGCGGTGCTACCCATTATGCTGGGAGTTGTGGGCTCCACAAGCCCCCCAACTCCCACACCGTCACCCCCCTGTCTCTGTGCGCCCCACCTGTCTCTGTGCGCCCCACCTGTATTCCTCCACCTCTTACCACCCCTCAAACCGGTGCTCCCTGAAGCGCCATCTTCCCCTTCCCATCTCCTCTCTTCTCCCCTCCCTCCCTCTCCCCTTCCCCACCTCGTCAAACCCTCTCATCTCCCCTCTCCACTCTCCCCACCAGGCGATGGAGATAGAGAACGGGGTGTTTCTGGGTCCGGTGGGCTATCTCACCTTTCAGGGCCCCATGGGCTTCACTGGTCGCCGCCTCGCCTTCACCTTCCACACGCTCACCCTCAAGCTCGGCCCGCTGCCGCCCTTCCAGGTCAGCCTGCCGCCCTTCCAGGTCAGCCTGCCGCGCTTCCAGGTCAGCCTGGCAAGTGTAGTCGCTCTCTGCCTGACACATCCTTGCAACCGCCTTCTTTCACATCTCCCTCTCTCTCCCCCCCTCTCTCTCTCTCTCTCTCTCTCTCTCTCTCTCTCTCTCTCTCTCTCTCTCTCTCTCTCTCTCTCTCTCTCTCTCTCTCTCTCTCTCTGCCACTCTCTTCCCCTCTCAAAAGATATCCCTTGAGTCTTCTCAACCCCCCCCAATCCCCGCTACGCACACCGCCCCATGGCCACATGGCAGTTTGCGATAGGAAAGGAGGAGGACAAGGGGAGGGTGGCAGGGGAGGGCAAGGTGGGCAGCAAGGACCCTTTCTTCACCTGGTTCTACGTCGATGATCGCATCGCCGCCGCACGCGGCAGGGGAGGTGGTTCTGCCTTTTGGGTTCGCTACACGGGGCCTTACAAGCAATGACGCCATAAGAGTGCCACCACACGCCCATGCCCGCTTACTTTCAAGACATTTTGAAGGGACCTTTACAAGCCATGTCGCCGCATGTCGCACCCAGCTGATCAGTAATGCATTATTTATTGTGCGTGTAGCGCTTGCTATGAAAGGAAGTGGATAGCTTGAGTTGTGAGCTTATTCCGTTTGTCCCACTGCCTTGTCTAAATGTACATTTTGTAATGATTTCAATCTATTGGTTACCCAACCTTATGGAGGCAATTTACAGCGAAGTTGATCAAATCGAAGATGCGCCGCAATCCGCACCACCTAGCGAAATGCGCTTGTGCGACGTGTGAGACCAAGACGCGCGATGGCGGGTAGGCCGTGGTAGCACCGCGCTGTCGCAGTAAGGCGCAGGGAAACCCCTAGTGGTGCGGAGGAGCACGGACGAGTTCTGGGGCTGATTCCCCTCGTCACGCGTCATAGCCGCCACTGCCACAACAGGTAGTCGCGTTGCTCCCCCAGCGTGCACCAGGCGGCGCGGAGCAGGCGGAGCGGAGCGGAGCGGGCGGAGCGGAGAGGGCGGAGCGGAGCGGGCGGGGCGCCATGCGCGCCGTATTCCAGCGGGTGTCGTCCGCCCGCGTCGAGGTGCGTGCGCATGCCGCTGCCATGCCCGCCGATAGCTCCCCTCTTCCCTCCGCTTCCGCTTCCGCGTACCTTCCTTTCCAGCACTTGACGGTCGTCTCTTCCTCATCCCCTTCCCCACGTCCCGTCTCTCCCGCCCTCCCCCTCCCCACCGCATCCGCCAACCTCCGCCGCCCATCCGTCCGCGCGACCCCTTCCCCCTTCCCGTGTGCGGCATGCGGGGCGCGCGCAGGTGGAGGGGCGCGTGGTGGCGGAGATCGGCGCGGGGCTGTGCGTGCTGGTGGGGGTGATGGCGGGGGACGGCGAGCAGGACTGCGACTACATGTGAGGGGGGAGGGGGAAGTGGGGTGAAGGGAAGGGGCAAGCGTGGGGCAAGTGGGGGAAGGGGGCGATGATATGTGGGCTGTGAGGTGGTGTGGGAGGAGGTAATGGAAGGCGTTGGTTGTGCAGTTGGCAGTGATGGGCTGGACTGCTTGCCGGTGCGTGCAACTTGCACAGTGCAAGTACATGCGTGGGCATGCAAGTGGGGGTTGGCGCCTGTGCAACTGATTGCGTCTCCCACTCACCCCCCTCACCCCAACCATGCATGGCCATGCTCGCATCCTCTCATGCTCGCATGCACACATACCCTCACACACTCACGTACACGCCCACATGGCATGCAGGTGTCGCAAGATCCTCAATCTGCGCCTCTGGCCCAATGAGAAGACCGGCAAGGCCTGGGACCAGAGCGTGAGTGATGTTGGAATGGGTGAGGGGCGTGCGTGCGTTAATGCATGCACGTGCGTATGGGAGAGTGAACGGGGTGGCATCACATCACATGCTTCATTCACCTCTGCCAACATCTGTGCGTCTCAGCCCGCCATGCCGCAGCCCTCTCGCACCCAGCCATTCACATGTGTGCCTGCCTCGTGTCTGTCTGCCCGCCTCTCTGCGCGTGCAGGTGTCGCAACGAGGCTACGAGGTGCTGCTAGGTGCGTTCCCTCCACCGTGCCACCCTCCCACCCACCCCACCCCCCTCGCACATGCACCGCTTACCCTTGCACATGCACCGCTTACCCTTGCACATGCACCGCTTACCCTTGCACATGCACCGCTTACCCTTGTACCTCCCATTCTCCCACCACGTGACCACCCACACCATGCCTGCTGGGGCGCACGACTGCCTGCGCTCCACTCGTCC